>QNUK01000520.1:0-12500 GCA_013621035.1 Clarias magur | reverse complement strand
GAAAGTGGATCGAATTTTTCATCAGAGACGCACGTTTTCTTTGGACTATCTGGAGCCGTAGCATCTTCCCGGCTTTCGTCTTCTGTCCCTGGATGTTCGGCCATTTGCCCTGGTTCGAATTGCACTCCTTTATCGACATCCTCTTCTGGTTTTATTTCATGTGAGGGTTCGAGAGCTTCCTGTGCTTCCGACTTGGGAGCGGACACTAGATTCACATCCGTACTGGAGACTAAAGTGTCTGATAAAGTCGCAGTAGAAATGCTGGTGGAGATGTAACCGCTAGACTCCTCGCTAACTGGGCTGGGAGCCAAGTCTTCACTTTCAGACTGAACCAGGGGAAAAATCTCTATGAACTCGGGTCGTTCCGGTGTCTGGCGGCTCGCTGTGACTGTGGTCTGCAAAGTGGGATGCAGAGATCATCAGGAAACAAGTATTGCAAATAATAAAACATGTCAGGATGCACCAACTTATAATTAGGGATGTCAATATTAACGCTTTAACACATGATTAATCTAGAAATCTTTACATATTACTTTTTTTTTTTCAATGCAAATTAATCATATTATAACCATGAGTTTGACCCTAATGGCTTCCCATAATCTGTTTCCTCTAACCAGTTTGTGGTGCATTTCTTTATTCCAGCATTGCACTTTTATTATACAAGTAAATCTGAGAAGTTTAAAATTGATTAATTGTGATTAATTGCAGATTATGAGAGTAACTAAATTGAACATTTTAATCAATTGACAGCACTATTTATAATTCAAAGTTTAAATTGAAATATATTAAAATTCAATTTTTGGCTTAAAGTTGATTATTTTCTTATAACAGAATGCCACACTCGATTATTTCTTATTTCCTATGAATGGTTAAGCACGTTCACGAAATCACCAGATGACTCAAACGCTTAGTGTTGTGAGTACACGCGATTTACATGTCATGTTAATGAATATTTTTGCTACCTGGGCATCCGTTGTGTTCTCTGTAACCATGTCTGCGGTCATATGTGAAACTGGTAAAGCATGGACGTCGGCCACGGTGAAAGATGAAGCTTCGGGTATGGATGGCACGGCATCTTGTCGAGGTGTTGGTGTGAGATTCACACGTCCCTAAAGAAACCCAGACGTGCGGCGGACCACATGATTTACAGTTGGAAAATACAGGAAATGCGTTTCTAGATTTGAACCAGCTTACCAGTTTGGGAGCACTAAAGTCTTCTTGAGGGGTTGCACACTGAATTACTATGAGAGGAACATTCTGTAAGAGATTTAAGGAAGAACACCAATATTATTAGTTAAATCAGGCATAAAAATGGCAGGTTTACAGGTTATTAGAAGGTTACCAGACCTGCCTAAATTAGAAGCTAAAGTGATGTTGCTGAGGTTCATCATCATAAACTGTTAAAAGGTGAGTACGGGATTGCAATAGAAAAAGTAACATCTCTACAGAAACGTGCATGAGGACGATTCCGTACCTGCGGCTCGGAGAGTGGAGGAATGTTCAGGTCTTTCTTCTCCTCTCCTTTATAGAGCAGGGATTTGAGCATCTTGGGCATTGGACTCATTAGCGCTTTAACTGGGGAGAAATATGCAGCAGCCATCCCCGAAAATCCTGGAGTAGATGAATGTGGGTAAAGCAAAAGACCAAATAACTTGGGAGAGGTACTTTGTACTATAAAGTGCTGTAGGGTCCTTGATTGAAGCTGATTGGCCAGAATGTTACATGCCATTATTGTAAATGGCCAAACCACAGTATTGGTGCAGGTTTTAGTTTTTTTATATTACACATATAATACAGGAAATGTGTGTGTGTGCGCGTGCCAAAAACGCAACTTCTGAAGTTTATGCAACATGGAAGTGACCAATACTGCTTCCCTAAAAATTTCAAGTTGCTAATTTCAGCCGTTTTAAAGAGATTATTTTATGTGTTCCCCCCCAAAAAAGAGCTACACTGTCTCGCTTCAAACAATAATCATTTAAAATGCTAATTATTCATATTTCTTTGGAGTATTGGCGCTAATATTAGTGTACAATTCTTCAAATGCATATGAAGAATGACCTATAAAAGTTCTTCAATTAAAAAAAAGATTTTTTTTTTTTTTTTTGTAAAAGCTTAAGGCAAAAACTATGTAGTGTCCGTAACCATGCCAAATCTATTTTGCAATATATTCATTTTGCATTTTAGAATAATAAGTTTGTCTTCTCACATGAAATCTAAGTTGGCCAAGTTTCATCTAAAGGAAAGATTTGAATTCAAAAAAGTAACATACACTACATAACAGGGCATGATCTCTGAAAAGTACTTGTATGTACTTTGAATAATACTTAAAGTATTGCCGTCCAGATGAAGGTACATGAGAAGTGCGAGACACAAAAATAAACACATTTCATGGTGAATACAATAGTAAATATTAGTTAAGGTGGATTACCTGGCTCTGGGTGTTGGGGCAGTTCTGAATGAGATGATGCGTTCTTCAGTGAGAAATGTGACACAGAAATATCCTGGTGTCTCTCCCAAGCAGTCTAGATATTTAAGGAAGCAGGAAAACAAAAACTTGAATTAGGAATTTTAAAAATTGTATTTTTCCTCGACAGGCTTAAGAAGCAATCAGGCTAAAGAAGGAGAATGTCAGCCTGGTGCATTACCTGGTCTCGACTGAGAGATGAAACGTAAATAAAAGGAAATCATAGAGGTTACATTTCTGCACTTTAGTGCTTTTAGAGCAGACGGTCAACACGGGGCGCAGTAAGAATGCGCAGAGACGAATGCCACTTTAACACGTATATCAATAATGAAATATTCATTAAGTCACAATATTCCGCTGTATTTCTTAATATAATTTTTTTACAAAAAAAATAAAAATCTAAACTGTATTACGTTCATTTGTGTCCGCGGGGCGCCGGACAGACGAGTGTCCATGTAGGGATGTACATTTCTGAAACGCATGTGACTTGAGGCTGAGCCCTAAATGGAGCTTATCAAATCATCCTTGGGGCGCAGCGCTGTGCACCCGAACCCGCCCACTTTTGTTCTTAGCGAATCAATATTGTTTTTAAATATTTGGGCTCATGTGATTGGACCATTGTTAGTTAATGTATTGAATAGTGACTGATGTGGAAGCCAGCTAAATACGAGAGGAAATCCTGTCATTCCTTTGCTACAATACTCCATCGCAACAAAGTCGGACAAAGAAAGAAAGAGCTCGGACCAGATCGACCTGATCTTCTAATCAAGCAGCAGTCAGGTGATCACGGCCGAGTTCACACTCGGTGCTTTTCCAGCACTTCTTATGGCGAGCGGAGCTGCTGACTGGACGCGATGTGAGTCAGGCCTTTATTTTATGCTAGTAGTAATGATGCTTAATCACCTGTTGAATGGCTCTTTACAGGCGAGTATTAAAAAGTTGAATTTTTATTTTCTTTGCGCCCCCCCCCCAAAAAAAAATCTTTTGCACCAGCAGCCACTGGTCACATGACTTCCCATTGCTTCTGACACTCGAATAAAGCCTGATCTAAGCCTGATTGCTGGAGTATTTCTGAGTAAAATCACCCATTCAGACAGTTGGTCAGCTCTGGAAAGTGAGAGATTAAAAATAAGGGTCAAAAATAATGGCGCCCACTGTGCTCCTGCAAACAACCAAAGCTTTAGAGATGGTTTTATAACTTTGCCCAGATCGGAGTTTCTTGGACATCAGTTTTTTCCCCTTGTTTTTTTATTTATTTATTTATTTTATTTGTTGGACCTAATCTAAATTAGAGCTTTCCATTTTGGATTTAGAAAAGAATTACAAAAATGCTGTCACACTTTCATTCTTTCTGGACTTGCACGATCTTGGTTCTGTAATAACGTGTGCAAAACAGTGAACGTCTAAATACTTGCATAACTGAGAAACCAAACATAATATACAAGTTGCGTGTTACTGCACATGTTAGTATAAATACAGTATAAGAATAAGACTGAGTGTGTTCAGTTTCACAATGATTCTTCACTGATAGCATACACATTTGAAGCATTTCGATGCTCCTACAGTACAGAATGTTTATCATTTCTAAGTATGTTTCAGTTTAAAAGTCGTCCTTATTCATTCTGAATGTGTGCGACAAATATTCTTTCATGTTTTCCGAACTTTTGTAAAGCGCCTGGAAAGCTCTCGCCACCCACACTTACTTTGTTCATAGCAGACTCATTGTTGAATGAAAGATCCTGCCGGCTCCGAGTGAGCTAAACATACGACATAAGACGGTTATTATAGTGTCACTCTAAATATATATTTATTCTATTCAATCCCTGTAAATGTGTCCAGTTTTATAATTCTTACTCACCTTGTGGACATTGGGGGAGCTGAGGCAGCGTCTCGGACTCTTCCCTTTGTTGGCAAGCTGCTCTTTCACCACCACCTCCTGCTCTCACATAAACACACTACTTCAGTTAATTATTTAATTAAAGACTACCAGGTGTTGGAGTTAAGCACATACATCTCCTGTCCTTTGTTTCAGAAGTTTGATTGTTAAAACCAAAAAAAAAAAAAGACGGGGGAAAATGGTGTGTTAAAGATCCCATGCGTTACCATTTCTTTAACAAGTTCTCATGGCTCCCCAAAAAGTGTGTATGTTAATTCTCCAGCTGAAACAACCCTCAGATACTGCATTGTTTTTTTCATACCACACCTTCTCCAAAACGTACCATTTCAGTGTCTATGTAAATGAGCTACTGCTGAGCCACGCACACAGCAACAAAACAGTACAAAGCCAAGGGAGGGTAAATTCTTATATGAGGTCACAACTGGGGAAAAAATCTAATTAGCTTGTTTAAGCAAGAAATGTGTATTGTTTGTAAATGCACACTGGAGAGCCATCTTAATGTGTAAAAAAAAGACTAAAAAATACATTTTGAATAATAGGTGCCCTTTAAGGTGACAATTTCGATCCGCTCATCACGTGCTAACCTCTTCGACATGTGAATGGCTGTGAACAAAGAGAAACTTGTAAATAACTCATGAAAAAATAAAGTTATGTTAAAACCAAGCACACCATTGTTTTTCTTGTGAAATTCCCAATAAGTTCGATGTGTCACATGACCCTCTTCCTATTGAAAAAACAAAAGTTGGATCCAAGATGGCCGACTTCCAAATGGCCACCATGGTCACCACCCATCGTGAAAAGTTTGCCCCCTCACATATACTAATGTGCCACAAACAGGACGTTTTTTATCCATATAAATGGCCCACCCTGTTTATATATATATATATATATATATATATATATATATATATATATATATATATATATATATATATATATTATGTACACACACAGTAGTGGCCAAAAGTTTTGAGAATGACCCAAATATTAGTTTTCACAACGTTTGCTGCTAAACTGCTTTTAGATCTTCGTTTCAGTTGTTTCTGTGATGTACCGAAATATATTTACAAGCACTTCATACGTTTCAAAGGCTTTTATCGACAATTACATGACATTTATGCAAAGAGTCAGTATTGCAGTGTTGGCGCTTCTTTTTCAGGACCTCTGCAATTCGACTGCGCTGCTCTCAATCTACTTCTGGGCCAAATCCTGACTGATAGCAACCCATTCTTTCATAATCACGTCTTGGAGTTTGTCAGAATTAGTGGGTTTTTGTTTGTCCACCCGCCTCTTGAGGATTGACCACAAGTTCTCAATGGGATTAAGATCTGGGGAGTTTCCAGGCCATGGACCCAAAATTTCAACGTTTTGGTCCCTGAGCCACTTAGTTCTCACTTTTGCCTTATGGCACGGTGCTCCATCGTGCTGGAAAATGCATTGTTCTTCACCAAACTGTTGTTGGATTGTTGGAAGAAGTTGCTGTTGGAGGGGGTTTTGGTACCATTCTTTATTCATGGCTGTGTTTTGGGGCAAAATTGTGAGTGAGCCCACTCCCTTGGATCCCTTGGATGAGAAGCAACCCCACACATGAATGTTTTTTTTTTTTTCGAGATTAAGTTAATTTTCATGGCAAAGAAGGACTATGCAATTCATCTGATCACTCTTCATAACATTCTGGAGTATATGCAAATTGCTATTATAAAAACATAAAGCAGCAACTTTTCCAATTTCCAATATTTATGTAATTCTCAAAACTTTTGGCCACGACTGTATACATAAAAATGCACATAATAATAATAATTTCGAAGTGAAATTTCAATGTGCCCAGATACCTCGCCAGGTTGACCATAATGCATGATCTAAGTGCGAGAGTGTGTGTGTGTGTGTGTGTGTGTGTGTGTGTGCACATCCATGCCTGTCTGAGGCGGTCCAGCGTGAGGGTGTTCTCCACAGCAAGTACTGTGTGCAGGTATTTCTCTATCGCTGCCTCGCTGTCCTCAGCTTGTTTCCCTGCACTGGTGGCAAGTTTGGCCAGCATCTCTCTGTCCTCAGGGCCCTGAGCATCCTGAGGGGGAAAGACACAACGTGCAATGAATAAACACATTTTAAACGACGTAGCGCATAGTTTGAAGTCTTATCAGTTGTTGGCAGTAAAACAGTTGGGAGGCCAATAATAAACCGCAGTGCTCAAAGCCTATATTGTGATGATGATGCACAAAAGGGCCATAAGAAAAAAAAAAGAAAAAAAAAAAAAAAAAACGTTAAGCCGGATTTAGTACCCCTGGGATGTTTGAGACGATCTCGAAGGTGACTCCGCTGCCAGGAATGCTGCTGCGCTGAGACATCATCTTCAGGAAGCTTTTAGCAAATCCCTGGGGGGGGGGATAGCAACAAGAGGGTGCATTAGCATTCACAGGCAACAATGCAGAATTAATTAATCGGCACTGTGTGCATCAGCCAATTAACATGCATGCATGTATGTTGGTGTGTTCAAGCAGAAGAAACCTTGTACAATTCTTCACTTGTTTTTACAAGTTAATATAACAATAAATTTTTTATTAATTATTTCATGATTTAAAAATAAATAAATAAATCACACCTAATGTATAACTCTTTCTCCTGCAAAATGCTGCATTCATGGTGTTGCATTTATTGTATCTTATGATACGCCTGGCTGGCAACATTGTGTGCACTTCATTTTGGTCATGTTATGAGAGAATAATATTATCATTAAATAAAAAAAAGCCTTTATTTGTCTTTCCATTGCATGGCGCAGACAGGTTAAGAGCTTTGCTCGAGGGCCCAACACCGGCCACCTGGCCGAGCTGGGACTCGATCCGCTGACCTTCCGAGCAGTAACCCACAGCCTTAATCGTATAAATGCCACGTACTGTATAAGGTAGCGCTGATGACAAAATAATCCAATGTGCAAAAAAGATCGAGATTTGAATTGGGCCAGGGGAAGCTCAGTGGTTCAAACCAACCCACCACCAAGCTGGGCCTTTGCGCAGGGCCTTCAATCCTCAACTACTCAGATGTATAATGAAATCAAAATGGACGTCGTGTGGTTTCATGGAGAATGAAACCACATGCACTTAATTCTGTATTTATTGTTCACTACATATTCATGCTTATGCTCTACACACTGCCATGCCACCTTGTTTAGTTTTTTTTGCTGACGTTTTAAAAACACCCTATACTAAAAGACGATGCATCATACAATATTAATTACACATGCTGGACAGAGCACTCCATGTCATTGCCATTAGAGCAAAGTAAACAGAGAAATGTGTGTTCTGTGGCTACAAACGATGCGTGTGTGTGTGTGTGTGTGTCTGACCTGACGTGTAGCCAGATTGACGCAGATGCGTTTGCGCAGGATCAGCTGCATCTGTGCCGGGTGGCTGAGGAGCACGGCGACGCGCACCGTCAGATACACGTTCTGCTCCGGCCTTCCACCTCGACTCAGCTCCACACACTCATGCACTGTGCAGTCCCATGACGCCTCAGCTTTCACCTGATCTCACACACACACACACACAAAACGAGTTAACCTAAAGGCTATTAATGAAATGACAATAGTAGAGAAAGAGACAAAAAAAAAAAAAAAAAGACTTGTAGCACTAAATATACACAGATACTGGCATTCGGTTGCAACCCCAAGACTATTTATTAATTTTTTTTTTTTTTAATGTACTGATCAAAACATAGAGTGAGCCAACATTTAAGCTCTATGAAACATAATGATCCGCAAATCCTTACCTTGGAGCCGTCGTGCTTTACAATCTGCAGCTCAAAGAAATCGTCCTCATCCTCTCGGCTGAGGAGAGCGTCCATGCCTGCGGCCAGCGGGGTCGAGAGGCCATCGTGGAAATTGTCAGCTGTGGACAGGAGAGGCATTTGTTTTGACCTGCTACAAGTATCCAGGAACACTAGACGATGCGCTGTCTTTTAGTGGGGTATAAAGACAAACCAAGATGCTGAAGGAGACAAAGTAGACCGTAACGATCATTTGACTCATTTAAAACGGCGCCGTGTCAACGATTAGACTGGCGTCCACAACAAGCTGTTTAAAAAAAAAAAAAAAACTTTATTTAGAGGACAGCAGGATACTAAACAAGCCAAGAGTTGTGGTGTTGTTCCAGAACCAAAGTGGCAGACACTCGTCCTGGCCGATTGACATTTGGTCTCCACAAGGACAAGTATTTATTATTTATTCGTTACTCTTCGGTAACGAAGAGGCAAATCCGAGGCAATTTAGAGTCGCCAACGGCCAGCATGCTTTTGCAGAAGAAGTAGAAGAGAACGATTAACGGTTTGATTAATTGCCGCAAACAATCAGGATCATGTAACCACTCATTGAAATCATTCAAGCATTCCCCATTATTAGACTCCAATAAACCAATTATATGAATATCGAACCCAATTCTGGAAATTCTTTACCAAAGTCAGGCTTGACCTTAGACGCTTGCTATATTGGAAGACATTTTCTCTAATCAGTTACTTCTAGAAAGAATGACATGATCCGTCAGTACGATAAAAAAAAAAAACCTGAATGCTTGGAACAGGCTAAGGAATCCCATACCGTATAATCTGATGATTAAGAAATATGAATGACATGCCCACGTTCAAGAGATTTTTTTTACTTTACAGACAGCAATCCAAGCACGGGATCGAGCCAGAGATTTTTTTTTTGAGATCTGCACTATTATTCAAGAAAGTCCATTCTCACTCCGGTGTCCCAGAGCACTAGGCATGGTGCACCAAGCCACCGCAGGGTCACATACATACTCCAATTATCTTTGGACTGCAGGAGAAAACCGAAGAACCCGGAGGAGGAAGACTCTACGCCCTGAAGCAGGAATCGAACCCCTGATCGTGATGGTTCAAGGCCACCACATCACTGGCTGGAATCATGTTGGAGGACTCTTTCGGACTTTCGGATGCTTCTTAAAGCAAGAACGAACATGTTATGGCAGAGACGCCCGAGCAGACGGATTTAAACCGAGCAGAACTCACCAGTGAGATTTAGGAAGATGACGGGGATGTGCGTCTCCATTCCTGCGACTGGAATCCTACAGAGAGAAGAAAAATCCCTTTAGAATGAAGGAAAATAGAAGCCTGTGGGGTTGTCCGAGATCTGAAAGTGGGCTCTCCTCACCAGTGAGCAGGAGCTCCAGGGATACCGCTGCCAGCAGGAGGCAGTAGCACCGCGTTCCGTTCCTCTGTCAGGGTGAGACGGCACTCCAACAGCTGCGCCTCCCGCTCTACATCTTCCTCCGATTTATCTAAAGTAGAAGAGTGGCACAGGGAACGAATGGAGTTCACACACAAGAACACTTCGGTGTGGTTCAGTGTGATGTTTAGACGCGATTTAGCAGTAAGAAGCACTGAACATGTCTGGGATGATCGGCTACATTTAGCCTAAGGGGAGAGTTGTGTACATTTTATTAACGAGCGAAGGGTTCGTGCGGTCTCACCGGGCTTACTGACGAGATTCTGAAGCTGCTCGTCCAGGTTCTCTTGTCTTTGGGTGAGGGCGGTGAGCCACTGTGCCTTCAGCCTCTCCAAATCCCTCTCCTATGAAAACACATCCATGTCAATCATGCTGTAGACTTACAGTGACACCTGAAAGTATCTCGCGCTCTCGCGATCATCAGTATATTTAGAGTGCTTGCATAAAACTTCTGAAAAAGTCTGCGTAAGTGTTTAGGAACATCATATTCACCTGATAGCTGTCCAGCTCATTGTCCCTCACCTGCACGGACAGATGTGTTGGTAATGTGTTAGCGATAAACAGCCTGGTTGTGTATATAAGATGAGTATGATCACACTCGCTTACCTGTGAGGTCGGTTGCACATGAATGTTCCCTACATGCACGCTGAGGACACATTCGGCCATCAGGGGCATGGTGCCAGAATCGGGCACGGAGCGTACCTCCACCTGAATACGCCGGGACTGGCCCTGAGTATATATAGAAAGTGTGCATTTATGTACAGATACACACACACACACACACATCTATATATATATATATATATATATATATATATATATATATATATATATATATATATGCATATATACATATATACACACACATACAAATACTGCACACACATGTATATATGCAAATACACACATGCACATATATATATATATATATATCCCCACAAATACACACGCATACACATATATATACACACATATACATACACACACACACATATACATACACACACACACATATACATACACACACACACATATACATACACACACACACATATACATACACACACACACATATACATACACACACACACATACACACACACACATACACACACACACACACACACACACACACACACACACATACACACACACACATATATATATACAAATACACACATACACACATATATACACACATACATATACACATATATACATATACAAATACACACATACACACACATATATATACACACATACATATACACATATATACATATACAAATACACACATATACAAATACACACACACACACACACACACATATATATATACACATATATATACATATACATATATATATACACATATACACATACATATATATATACACATATATACACAGCATATATATACATACATATATATATATATATATATATATATATATATATATAATATATATATATATACATACATACCTCTACACACACACAATTTTATATATGCCTATATATATATATATATATATATATATATATATATATATATATATATATATATATATAACTCTCTCTATAAATATAAATAATTCGATCCAGAAGTGGGCTTGTATTCCAAAACACTCGTAAACCAAATCATTTTCGATAAATAATGAAAACTCTATTTTTGTTCCACAGCCCCAAAAAATAAATACATAAAAATAATAAAAACAAATAAAATAAAACAAATTAATCTGCACTTTACCTTTAAAAAAAGTACAAATAAATCCCGGCAGATAAGGTGTTTCCGTTGGTGCGCGCAGGCGCACACACATTGTGACACATTTTGACACATTGTGGTTGCAATTTAAATTGCGATATTTAACTATTGAAGGTACCAAAGGTTTACCAAATATTGGCACAAATCATCTAAGAGAGAGAAAGTGCGCGCGAGAGAGAGAAAAAAAAAAAAAGACTTTACATACATTCCTGACATTGGTGGCTCAGTGGAAGGTTTCTATATCTTAAACATAGTCAGCCAAATATATACACATACATATACACACACACATACAGTATATGTGCATGTAATAAATTGCTCATGTCAATTGAGAGATTATGAAATGGACTAACTAACACCCATTAATGCAATAACAACCAACAAATATAATACATTTCCCATAAACATAACCGCTATTACATTAGCAGGAAGTTGTCAATTAGTTGTCAATTCTTATTACACAGATCACATCAATCTCCATTTGCTTTTATAACCATCACTGATGATCTGACCTAGTTGACTTCATAGTCTATATTCATTCATCTGCCCTACACAGCTTGTGAGCACATCGGTTATAGCCTTGAGCCTGCTGGCTGAATAATCAGTCAACTGGATTTTCCAACAGCCTGGTGCCTGGAGACATCACAGCACAAACCTAGCTCTGCATGACTAAAGTAAAAAACATTAAATTTAGTTATATAAATAATTTAATTAAAATATCCAGTTTTAAATTTAAGAAGCCTATGAATATAATGGAAATATAAAAATTAACACTTAGTGTTTTTTATAAGCTTTTCTTTAAAACAAAAATAAATGCTTAAAATTGCAAAAGTAATCTTGCAACAGAACAAATAATTTACACTTGAATTAGACTTGAAATAGGCTTAATAATCTTAGTTGGTTTGTTGCAATCCTATATTAAAAAACTGTACAATATTTGACAGACATTTTCACAAGTGGTTCGCCATCACTACACAAGAAACTTTCTAATTTTGCTTCAAGGAATGCAATTTCTATACAGGGTTTTAAAATATCCTTTTCATGATTTATATTCATTCTCTTGGACTTAATTTTGAAAATGCATTTAGGCCAAATAGGTCCAGTGTCACTTCAGCTTTTGGTCTCATAACACCAGCCG